>OZ038385.1:41434736-41452236 GCA_964036045.1 Eutreptiella sp. 'Long Island Sound 2002'
TCCTGCAATGCACTGCCTCACTGCCTGGGGGCAGTGGGCAGTGGAACTCCTGCAATAACCGGGCGCACCGGCCTCGGGGGGACGGGGAGCCCAGCCCAGGGGGTGGTCGGAACCTCCTGCAAGGCTCATGGGGAGCCATCATCTTCCAATAACCGGGCGCACCGGCCTGGGGGGGACGGGGAGTCCTGCCCAGGGGGTGTTCGGATCCTCCTGCCAGGCCAATGGGGGGCCATCTTCTTCAGAGAACCAGGCGCACCGGCCCGGGGGGGACGGGGAGTCCTGCCCAGGGGGTGTCCGGAGTCTCCTGCCAGGCCAATGGGGGGCCATCTTCTTCCAATAACCGGGCGCACCGGCCCGGGGGGGACGGGGAGTCCTGCCCAGGGGGTGTTCGGAGTCTCCTGCAAGGCCAGTGGGGGGCCATCTTCTTCAGAGAACCGGGCGCACCGGCCCGGGGGGGACGGGGAGTCCTGCCCAGGGGGTGTTCGGAGTCTCCTGCCAGGCCAATGGGGGGCCATCTTCATCAGAGAACCGGGCGCACCGGCCCGGGGGGGACGGGGAGTCCTGCCCAGGGGGTGTTCGGAGTCTCCTGCAAGGCCAGTGGGGGGCCATCTTCTTCAGTGGGCAGTGGAACTCCTACAATGCACTGCCCCACCGCTTGGGGGCAGTGGACAGTGCAACTCCTGCAATGCACTGCCTCACTGTCCCAGAGCAGTGGGCAGTGGAACTCCTGCAATACACTGCCGCACTGCCTGGGGGCAGTGGGCAGTGCAACTCCTGCAATGCAATGCCTCACTGCCTGGGGGCAGTGGGCAGTGCAACTCCAACTCCTGCCACGCACCGCCTCACTGCCTGGGGGCAGTGGGCGGTGCAACTTCTACAATGCACGGCCTCACTGCCTGGGGGCAGTGGGCAGTGCAACTCCTGCAATGCACTGCCTCACTGCCCTGGGTCAGCGGGCAGTGCAACTCCTGCAATACACTGCCGCACTGCCTGGGGGCAGTGGGCAGTGCAACTCCAACTCCTGCCACGCACCGCCTCACTGCCTGGGGGCAGTGGGCGGTGCAACTTCTACCATGCACCGCCTCACTGCCTGGGGGCAGTGGGCAGTGCAACTCCTGCAACGCACTGCCTCACTGCCCTGGGGGCAGTGGACAGTGCAATTCCTGCAATGCACTGCCTCACTGTCTGGGGGCAGTGGGCAGTGCAAGTCCTGCAACACACTGCCGCACTGCCTGGGGGCAGTGGGCAGTGCAACTCCTGCAATGCAATGCCTCACTGCCTGGGGCAGTGGGCAGTGCAACTCCAACTCCTGCCACGCACCGCCTCACTGCCTGGGGGCAGTGGGCGGTGCAACTTCTACAATGCACGGCCTCACTGCCTGGGGGCAGTGGGCAGTGCAACTCCTGCAATGCACTGCCTCAGTGCCCTGGGGGCAGTGGGAAGTGGAAGTCCTGCAATGCACTGCCTCACTGCCTGGGGGCAGTGGGCAGTGCAACTCCTGCAATGCACTGCCTCACTGCCCGGGGGCAGTGGGCGGTGGAACTCCTGCAATGCACCGCCTCATCGCCTGGGGGCAGTGGACAGCGGAACTCCTGCAATGCACTGCCTCACTGCTCGAGGGCAGTGGGCAGTGGAACTCCTGCAATGCACTGCCTCACTGCCTGGGGGCAGTGGACAGTGCAACTCCTGCAATGCACTGCCTCAGTGCCCTGGGGGCAGTGGGAAGTGGAAGTCCTGCAATGCACTGCCTCACTGCCTGGGGGCAGTGGGCAGTGCAACTCCTGCAATGCACTGCCTCACTGCCCGGGGGCAGTGGGCAGTGCAACTCCTGCAATGCACTGCCTCACTGCCCTGGGGGCAGTGGACAGCGGAACTCCTGCAATGCACTGCCTCACTGCCTGAGGGCAGTGGGCAGTGGAACTCCTGCAATGCACTGCCTCACTGCCTGGGGGCAGTGGACAGTGCAACTCCTGCAACGCACTGCCTCACTGTCTGGGGGCAGTGGGCAGCGGAACTCCTGCAATGCACTGCCTCACTGCCTGGGGGCAGTGGGCAGTGGAACTCCTGCAATGCACTGCCTCACTGCCTGGGGGCAGTGGGCAGTGCAACTCCTGCAATGGGTGGTCGGAGTGTAGTGCCGGGCCTGTGGGGATGTACTACTGGGCGCACCGGCCTGGGGGGATGGGGAGTCCAACCCAGGGGGCGGTCGGGGCATCCTTCAGGGCCTATGGGGGGCCATCATCTTCGGAGAACCGGGCGCACCGGCCTGGGGGGGACGGGGAGTCCAGGCCAGGGGGTGGTCGGAGCCTCCTGCAGGGCCCATGGGGAGGCGTCATCTGCTAATAACCGGGCGCACCGGCCTGGGGGGGACGGGGAGCCCAGCCCAGGGGGTGGTCGGAACCTCCTGCAAGGCCCATGGGGAGCCACCATCTTCCAATAACCGGGTGCACCGGCCTGGGGGGGACGGGGAGTCCTGCCTAGGGGGTGGTCGGAGCCTCCTGCCAGGGCCAATGGGGGGCCATCATCTTCCAATAACCGGGCGCACCGGCCTGGGGGGGACGGGGAGTCCTGCCCAGGGGGTGTTCGGATCCTCCTGCCAGGCCAATGGGGGGCCATCTTCTTCAGAGAACCGGGCGCACCGGCCCGGGGGGGACGGGGAGTCCTGCCCAGGGGGTGTTCGGAGTCTCCTGCCAGGCCAATGGGGGGCCATCTTCTTCAGAGAACCGGGCGCACCGGCCCTTGGGGGACGGGGAGTCCTGCCCAGGGGGTGTTCGGATCCTCCTGCCAGGGCAATGGGGGGCCATCTTCTTCAGAGAACCGGGCGCACCGGCCTGGGGGGGACGGGGAGTCCTGCCCAGGGGGTGTTCGGAGTCTCCTGCAAGGCCAGTGGGGGGCCATCTTCTTCAGAGAACCGGGCGCACCGGCCCGGGGGGGACGGGGAGTCCTGCCCAGGGGGTGTTCGGAGTCTCCTGCCAGGCCAATGGGGGGCCATCTTCTTCAGAGAACCGGGCGCACCGGCCCGGGGGGGACGGGGAGTCCTGCCCAGGGGGTGCTCGGAGTCTCCTGCAAGGCCAGTGGGGGGCCGTCTTCTTCAGTGGGCAGTGGAACTCCTGCAATGCACTGCCCCACTGCTTGAGGGCAGTGGACAGTGCAACTCCTGCAATGCACTGCCCCACTGTCCCAGAGCAGTGGGCAGTGGAACTCCTGCAACGCACTACCTCACTGCCCTGGGGCAGTGGGCAGTGGAAGTCTTGCAATGCACTGCCTCACTGCCTGGGGGCAGCGGACAGTGCAACCTCTGCAATGCACTACCTCACTGCCCTGGGTCAGTGGGCAGTGCAACTCCTGCAATACACTGCCGCACTGCCTGGGGGCAGTGGGCAGTGCAACTCCTGCAATGCAATGCCTCACTGCCTGGGGGCAGTGGGCAGTGCAACTCCAATTCCTGCCACGCACTGCCTCACTGCCTGGGGGCAGTGGGCGGTGCAACTTCTACAATGCACGGCCTCACTGCCTGGGGGCAGTGGGCAGTGCAACTCCTGCAATGCACTGCCTCAGTGCCTTGGGGGCAGTGGGAAGTGGAAGTCCTGCAATGCACTGCCTCACTGCCTGGGGGCAGTGGGCAGTGCAACTCCTGCAATGCACCGCCTCAACGCCTGGGGGCAGCGGGCAGTGCAACTCCTGCAACGCACTGCCTCACTGCCCTGGGGGCAGTCGACAGTGCAATTCCTGCAATGCACTGCCTCGCTGCCTGGGGGCAGTGGGCAGTGGAACTCCTGCAATGCACTGCCTCAGTGCCCTGGGGGCAGTGGGCGGTGCAACTCCTGCAATGCACTGCCTCACTGCCCTGGGGCAGTGGGCAGCGGAACTCCTGCAATGCACTGCCTCACTGCCTGGGGGCAGTGGGCGGTGCAACTTCTACAATGCACTGCCTCACTGCCTGGGGGCAGTGGGGAGTGGATCTCCTGCAATGCACTGCCTCAACGCCTGGGGGCAGCGGACAGTGCAACCTCTGCAATGCACTGCCTCACTGCCCTGGGGGCAGTGGACAGTGCAATTCCTGCAATGCACTGCCTCGCTGCCTGGGGGCAGTGGGCAGTGGAACTCCTGCAATGCACCGCCCCACTGCCTGGGGGCAGTGGGCGGTGCAACTCCTGCAATGCACTGCCTCACTGCCCTGGGGCAGTGGGCAGCGGAACTCCTGCAATGCACTGCCTCACTGCCTGGGGGCAGTGGGCAGTGGAACTCCTGCAATGCACTGCCTCAGTGCCCTGGGGGCAGTGGGCGGTGCAACTCCTGCAATGCACTGCCTCACTGCCCTGGGGCAGTGGGCAGCGGAACTCCTGCAATGCACTGCCTCTCTGCCTGGGGGCAGTGGGCAGTGGAACTCCTGCAATGCACTGCCTCACTGCCTGGGGGCAGCGGACAGTGCAACCTCTGCAATGCACTACCTCACTGCCCTGGGTCAGTGGGCAGTGCAACTCCTGCAATACACTGCCGCACTGCCTGGGGGCAGTGGGCAGTGCAACTCCTGCAATGCAATGCCTCACTGCTTGGGGGCAGTGGGCAGTGCAACTCCAATTCCTGCCACGCACTGCCTCACCCCTCGTCAGGCCGGGCCCACCCCGCCCGCCACCCGTCCAGGACTCCTCCCTGGGCCAGAGGTGCAGCCTGTGAGGGGCAGATGCACCACTGCCACACACAGTGCACCTGCTCGGTATCTGGTGGCCTGGCACCAGGATAAAAACCCCCAGGATGGTAGCTGTGGGACGGGTTGCCCACAAGCACAGCCAGGCAACGGCCACGTATTTACTCACTCACTCACTCACTCACTCACTCGCTCACTCACTCGCTCACTCACCCGCGTCAGCCCAGGGCCCACCCCTGCCACCCTCCGAGGGCCCCCCAGCTGCCCAGGCCCACCCACGCTCCCCCTTCCCGCGCCGGCTCACTGGCAGGGTACCACCGTGGTGCCGTCGACGAGTACGTGCGCCGCCGTGGCACGATCTTCGGGGCAGAGCGCCGTCGTGGCACTGCCCAGCCGTGACGCCAGTCCAGTGGCGAAGCGCCATCGTGGTGCCGCCAGCGTGCACGTGCGCCATCGTGGCGCGGCTGACGCACAGGTATGCCATTGCTGTGCCTCCTCTAGGGCCATGTTGACGGGAATGGCGCCAGCTCAGCAGCAGAGCGCCACCGTGGTACAGCCTGCGCACAAATGCGCCGTCGTGGCGCCGCCCTCATGGCATAGCGCCACCATGGCGCCTACTCAGTGGCAGGGCGCCGCCGTGGTGCAGCCAACGTACAGGTATGCCGTTGCTGCGCAACCTTCAGGGCAGTGCGCCACCGTGGCCCGCGCCCCGACAGCTCTGCGCCGGCATGGCGCGGGCTCCATGGCGGGGCACCATCGTGGTGCCGCCCTATGCCTCCGTGGCGCCGGTTCAGTGGCGGAGCGCCATCGTGGTGCCGCCAAAGAACACGTGCGCCGTCGGGGCGCAATTCTCAGGGCAGAGCGCCACCGCGGCGCTGCCCAGACAGCCCTGTGCCGACGTGGCGCCAGTTCAGTGACATGGCACCACCGTGGTGCAATCGACGTCCACATGCGCCGTCGTGGCGCAATCTTCAGGGCAGAGCGCCACCGTGGTGCTGCCCAGACGGTCTTCGTGCGCCAGCCTGGCCATGGTGTATCCTCCAGGCCGATACACGAGGCACCATGGCGAGGTCTGCACCTGGCGCTCCGCCAACCCCCGTGACACCCCGTGCAGAGGTGACGTGTCATCGGCGGTACTCACCGCCTCACGTGCCATCGGCGAACGTCGCCGTCTCGCTCGGGCGCCATCGTGGTGCCATTTTCTCGGTCACGTGCCGTCTCAGTGCACGTATCGTGGGGCTCGTCGTTTGGGCTCGGCCTTTGCGGCCGGGCGTCGTCAGGGACCTCCGCGGCGGTGCACCACCGTGGTGCTATGGCTGTGACGCACGTCCCGCACTCACAGAACCCGGGGGTACCCAGGCCACCGGCGGTGCGCGTGATCGTGTGGCGTGACCGTACTCGCGACGCCGGCGGTACTCAGCCCGCCGGCAGTGCGCATAGTCGTGCTGGGCCGCGTTCTATTTAGCCCGGCGACGTTTTCAAGTCGGGGGTGAGGCCCCGGGAGACCCACATCTTCCGTGCCCGTTGATCTTGGAACGCTGACTCGGGTGGATCCAGGACAGGTCGGAGCGGTTGGTGGCCGGGACCGGAGAGCTGATCGGACCGTAGCGTTGTCGTACACCGGCGCTTAGACCCAGACGGCCTGCTGGGAGGGGCGTTCTCAGGTGTGCGACGAGATTCGTCTTGCTCTAGCGGAGGTAAGACGGAGGACTCCCTCGGCAGAGCCTGCTCGGGGCCCCCGAGGGACGACGCCAAGGCTCACCGTACGTGGGACCGCGGCAGGCGCTCCTCCTCCTCCTCCTCCTCCTCCTCCTCCTCCTCCTCCTCACTGCCTGGGGGCAGTGGGCGGTGCAACTTCTACAATGCACGGCCTCACTGCCTGGGGGCAGTGGGCAGTGCAACTCCTGCAATGCACTGCCTCAGTGCCTTGGGGGCAGTGGGAAGTGGAAGTCCTGCAATGCACTGCCTCACTGCCTGGGGGCAGTGGGCAGTGCAACTCCTGCAATGCACCGCCTCAACGCCTGGGGGCAGCGGGCAGTGCAACTCCTGCAACGCACTGCCTCACTGCCCTGGGGGCAGTCGACAGTGCAATTCCTGCAATGCACTGCCTCGCTGCCTGGGGGCAGTGGGCAGTGGAACTCCTGCAATGCACTGCCTCAGTGCCCTGGGGGCAGTGGGCGCTGCAACTCCTGCAATGCACTGCCTCACTGCCCTGGGGCAGTGGGCAGCGGAACTCCTGCAATGCACTGCCTCACTGCCTGGGGGCAGTGGGCGGTGCAACTTCTACAATGCACTGCCTCACTGCCTGGGGGCAGTGGGGAGTGGATCTCCTGCAATGCACTGCCTCAACGCCTGGGGGCAGCGGGCAGTGCAACTCCTGCAACGCACTGCCTCACTGCCCTGGGGGCAGTGGACAGTGCAATTCCTGCAATGCACTGCCTCGCTGCCTGGGGGCAGTGGGCAGTGGAACTCCTGCAATGCACCGCCCCACTGCCTGGGGGCAGTGGGCGGTGCAACTCCTGCAATGCACTGCCTCACTGCCCTGGGGCAGTGGGCAGCGGAACTCCTGCAATGGACTGCCTCACTGCCTGGGGGCAGTGGGCAGTGGAACTCCTGCAATGCACTGCCTCAGTGCCCTGGGGGCAGTGGGCGGTGCAACTCCTGCAATGCACTGCCTCACTGCCCTGGGGCAGTGGGCAGCGGAACTCCTGCAATGCACTGCCTCACTGCCTGGGGGCAGTGGGCAGTGGAACTCCTGCAATGCACTGCCTCAGTGCCCTGGGGGCAGTGGGCGGTGCAACTCCTGCAATGCACTCCCTCACTGCCCTGGGGCAGTGGGCAGCGGAACTCCTGCAATGCACTGCCTCACTGCCTGGGGGCAGTGGGCGGTGCAACTTCTACAATGCACTGCCTCACTGCCTGGGGGCAGTGGGGAGTGGATCTCCTGCAATGCACTGCCTCAACGCCTGGGGGCAGCGGGCAGTGCAACTCCTGCAACGCACTGCCTCACTGCCCTGGGGGCAGTGGACAGTGCAATTCCTGCAATGCACTGCCTCGCTGCCTGGGGGCAGTGGGCAGTGGAACTCCTGCAATGCACCGCCCCACTGCCTGGGGGCAGTGGACAGTGCAACTCCTGCAATGCACCGCCTCACTGCCCTGGGGCAGTGGGCAGTGAAACTCCCGCAATGCACTACCTCACTGCCTGGGGGCAGTGGGCAGTGGAACTCCTGCAATGCACTGCCCCACTGCCTGGGGGCAGTGGGCAGTGGAACTCCTGCAATGCACCGCCTCACTGCCCTGGGGGCAGTGGGCGGTGCAACTCCTGCAACGCACTGCCTCACTGCCTGGGGGGCAGTGGGCAGCGCAACTCCTGCAACGCACTGCCGCACTGGCTTGGGGGCAGTGGGCAGTGGACCTCCGGCAATACACTGCCGCACTGCCTGGGGGCAGTGAGCAGTGCAGCTCCTGCATTACTCTGCCCCACTGCCTGGGGGCAGTGGACAGTGCAACTCCTGCAATGCACTGCCTCACTGTCTGGGGGCAGTGGGCAGCGGAACTCCTGCAATGCACTGCCTCACTGCCTGGGGGCAGTGGGCAGTGGAACTCCTGCAATGCATTGCCCCACTGCCTGGGGGTATTGGGCAGTGCAACTTCTGCAATACACTGCCGCACTGTGTGGGGGCAGCGGGCAGCGCAACTCCTGCAATGCACTGCCTCACTGCCCTGGGGCAGTGGGCAGCGGAACTCCTGCAATGCACTGCCTCACTGCCTGGGAGCAGTGGGCAGTGCAACTCTTGCAATGCACTGCCTCACTGCCTGGGGGCAGTGGGCAGTGCAACTCCTGCAATGGGTGGTCGGAGTGTAGTGCCGGGCCTGTGGGGATGTACTACTGGGCGCACCGGCCTGGGAGGATGGGGAGTCCAACCCTGGGGGTGGTCGGGGCATCCTTCAGGGCCAATGGGGGGCCATTTTCTTCAGAGAACCGGGCGCACCGGCCCGGGGGGGACGGGGAGTCCTGCCCAAGGGGTGTTCGGAGTCTCCTGCCAGGCCAAGGGGGGGCCATCTTCTTCAGAGAACCGGGTGCACCGGCCCGGGGGGGACGGGGAGTCCTGCCCAGGGGGTGTTCGGAGTCTCCTGCCAGGCCAATGGGGGGCCATCTTATTTAGAGAACCGGGCGCACCGGCCCGGGGGGGACGGGGAGTCCTGCCTAGGGGGTGTTCGGATCCTCCTGCCAGGGCAATGGGGGGCCATCTTCTTCAGAGAACCGGGCGCACCGGCCTGGGGGGGACGGGGAGCCCAGCCCAGGGGGTGTTCGGAGTCTCCTGCCAGGCCAATGGGGGGCCATTTTCTTCAGAGAACCGGGCGCACCGGCCCGGGGGGGACGGGGAGTCCTGCCCAAGGGGTGTTCGGAGTCTCCTGCCAGGCCAAGGGGGGGCCATCTTCTTCAGAGAACCTGGTGCACCGGCCCGGGGGGGACGGGGAGTCCTGCCCAGGGGGTGTTCGGAGTCTCCTGCCAGGCCAATGGGGGGCCATCTTATTTAGAGAACCGGGCGCACCGGCCCGGGGGGGACGGGGAGTCCTGCCTAGGGGGTGTTCGGATCCTCCTGCCAGGGCAATGGGGGGCCATCTTCTTCAGAGAACCGGGCGCACCGGCCTGGGGGGGACGGGGAGCCCAGCCCAGGGGGTGTTCGGAGTCTCCTGCAAGGCCAGTGGGGGGCCATCTTCTTCAGAGAACCGGGCGCACCGGCCCGGGGGGGACGGGGAGTCCTGCCCAGGGGGTGTTCGGAGTCTCCTGCCAGGCCAATGGGGGACCATCTTCATCAGAGAACCGGGCGCACCGGCCCGGGGGGGACCGGGAGTCCTGCCCAGGGGGTGCTCGGAGTCTCCTGCAAGGCCAGTGGGGGGCCATCTTCTTCAGTGGGCAGTGGAACTCCTGCAATGCACTGCCCCACTGCTTGGGGGCAGTGGGCAGTACAACTCCTGCAATGCACTGCCTCACTGTCCCAGAGCAGTGGGCAGTGGAACTCCTGCAACGCACTACCTCGCTGCCCTGGGGCAGTGGGCAGTGGAAGTCTTGCAATGCACTGCCTCACTGCCTGGGGGCAGCGGACAGTGCAACCTCTGCAATGCACTGCCTCACTGCCCTGGGTCAGTGGGCAGTGCAACTCCTGCAATACACTGCCGCACTGCCTGGGGGCAGTGGGCAGTGCAACTCCTGCAATGCACTGCCTCACTGTCCCAGAGCAGTGGGCAGTGGAACTCCTGCAACGCACTACCTCGCTGCCCTGGGGCAGTGGGCAGTGGAAGTCTTGCAATGCACTGCCTCACTGCCTGGGGGCAGCGGACAGTGCAACCTCTGCAATGCACTGCCTCACTGCCCTGGGTCAGTGGGCAGTGCAACTCCTGTAATACACTGCCGCACTGCCTGGGGGCAGTGGGCAGTGCAACTCCTGCAATGCACTGCCTCACTGCCTGGGGGCAGTGGGCAGCGGAACTCCTGCCACGCACTGCCTCACTGCCTGGGGGCAGTGGGCGGTGCAACTTCTACAATGCACGGCCTCACTGCCTGGTGGCAGTGGGCAGTGCAACTCCTGCAATGCACTGCCTCACTGCCTGGGGGCAGTGGAAAGTGGAAGTCCTGCAATGCACTGCCCCACTGCCTGGGGGCAGTGGGCAGCGCAACTCCTGCAATGCACTGCCTCACTGCCTGGGGGCAGTGGGCAGTGCAACTCCTGCAATGGGTGGTCGGAGTGTAATGCCGGGCCTGTGGGGATGTACTACTGGGCGCACCGGCTTGGGGGGATGGGGAGTCCAACCCAGGGGGTGGTCCGGGCATCCTTCAGGGCCTATGGGGGGGCATCATCTTCGGAGAACCGGGCGCACCGGCTTGGGGGGGACGGGGAGTCCAGGCCAGGGGGTGTTCGGAGTCTCCTGCCAGGCCAATGGGGGGCCATCTTCTTTAGAGAACCGGGCGCACCGGCCCGGGGGGGACGGGGAGTCCTGCTCAGGGGGTGTTCGGAGTCTCCTGTCAGGCCAAGGGGGGGCCATCTTCCTCAGAGAACCGGGCGCACCGGCCCGGGGGGGACGGGGAGTCCTGCCCAGGGGGTGTTCGGAGCCTCCTGCCAGGCCAAGGGGGGGCCATCTTCTTCAGAGAACCGGGCGCACCGGCCCGGGGGGGACGGGGAGTCCTGCCCAGGGGGTGTTCGGAGTCTCCTGCAAGGCCAAGGGGGGGCCATCTCCTTTAGAGAACCGGGTGCACCGGCCCGGGGGGGACGGGGAGTCCTGCCCAGGGGGTGTTTGGAGTCTCCTGCCAGGCCAATGGGGGGCCATCTTCTTTAGAGAACCGGGCGCACCGGCCTGGGGGGGACGGGGAGTCCTGCCCAGGGGCTGTTGGGATCCTCCTGCCAGGGCAATGGGGGGCCATCTTCTTCAGAGAACCGGGCGCACCGGCCCGGGGGGGACGGGCAGTCCTGCCCAGGGGGTGTTCGGAGTCTCCTGCCAGGGCCAATGGGGGGCCATCTTCTTCAGAGAACCGGGCGCACCGGCCCGGGGGGGACGGGAAGTCCTGCCCAGGGGGTGTTCGGAGTCTCCTGCGAGGCCAAGGGGGGGCCATCTTCTTCAGAGAACCGGGCGCACCGGCCCGGGGGGGACGGGCAGTCCTGCCCAGGGGGTGTTCGGAGTCTCCTGCCAGGGCCAATGGGGGGCCATCTTCTTCAGAGAACCGGGCGCACCGGCCCGGGGGGGACGGGGAGTCCTGCCCAGGGGGTGTTCGGAGTCTCCTGCCAGGCCAATGGGGGGCCATCTTCTTCAGAGAACCGGGCGCACCGGCCCGGGGGGGACGGGGAGTCCTGCCCAGGGGGTGTTCGGATCCTCCTGCCAGGGCAATGGGGGGCCATCTTCTTCAGAGAACCGGGCGCACCGGCCCGGGGGGGACGGGAAGTCCTGCCCAGGGGGTGTTCGGAGTCTCCTGCGAGGCCAAGGGGGGGCCATCTTCGTCAGAGAACCGGGCGCACCGGCCCGGGGGGGACGGGCAGTCCTGCCCAGGGGGTGTTCGGAGTCTCGTGCCAGGCCAATGGGGGGCCATCTTCTTCAGAGAACCGGGCGCACCGGCCCGGGGGGGACGGGGAGTCCTGCCCAGGGGGTGTTCGGATCCTCCTGCCAGGCCAATGGGGGGCCATCTTCTTCAGAGAACCGGGCGCACCGGCCTGGGGGGGACAGGGAGCCCAGCCCAGGGGGTGTTCGGAGTCTCCTGCCAGGCCTGTGGGTACTCCCTCCTACCTCTTAGCAGCAGCAGGCAAGTAAGCAGGCAGTACCGGGGGTCATAACCCCGGGGTAACAGTATCTGGGACTCAACGTGAGTCCTCTTAACCAGGAACAACCCCAAACACCGCCGGGGCTTAACTCCCGAACGTAACGGTGTTTGGGGCCCCCGTGGGCCTTATGAGCCCACGGAGTGTACTGAGGCGTGGCTACCAGCCGGACTGTGGCCTGCCATACCCATTTGTGTGTGTGTGTGTGTGTGTGTGTGTGTGTGTGTGTGTGTGTGTGTGTGTGTGTGTGTGTGTGTGTGTGTGTGTGTGTTTGTGTGTGTGTTTGTGTGTGTGTGTGTGTGTGTGTGTGTGTGTGTGTGTGTGTGTGTGTGTGTGTGTGTGTGTGTGTGTGTGTGTGTGTGTGTGTGTGTGTGGGTGTGTGTGTGTGTGTGTTTGCTTCGCCCGGCACTGAACATGCTTCCATCACTGTTATCTTCACCAGACCGAAAGACGTCTAAGACAGCCCTGCTGTCCCTGAGGAGTTTTCTTTCCACCGCTTTTCTTGCTTTGTTCTTGTCTGGCGGTTCTCAACGTGTGTTTGTGTGTGTGTGTGCGTGCCTGCAGGGGTCTAACGGTTTGGGTACTCTTTACATCGTGTGTGCGTGTGTGCGCGTGCGGGGAGGGGGGGGGGGCATTGGTACGGCTTGGCTTGTGGGGGCGGATGGGGGCATTGGGGGGGACGCTCATATTGCGTTGCTCAAAGGAGATTGTGGACGTCTGACGTGCGAGGGGCACCCCCATGCAGCCTTTTTTTTGGGGGCGGGGGGGGGTCGTTCTGGGGCCGGCCCATCAGACGTCGGTGTTGTATGTGGGTGTGCGGCACAGGCCGAGACCGATGTTGCGGCTGAGGGGGGGCCTGGGCTGGCATCAAGGGCTGAGGTGCGCTGCTAGAGTCGTTACTGGCGGCTCCAAAACGGTTGGAAAGCAGCAAGACAGAAGCGGTTGGGGCGGAGCTGACAATCATCGCCGGCGGGAGGGAGGGAGGGAGGGAGGGAGGGAGGGAGGGAGGGAGGGAGGGGAGTGCGGTGCACAAACACCCCTTCGACGCAGGATGGCCTCACCCCTGGCCCCAGCCCCACCCGCTGTTGCAGCCGCCCTTGCAACCTCCTTTCAGCCCCCCTCCCCCTGAAGTGCAGCCCTGTGGAAAGCTCAGGCTGAGGCCCCCTTTTGGGATGGGACTGAGGTTGAGGGTGCGGCTCAGGCTGCGGCCGGGGGCCGCGGCTGGGTTTGAGGTAGACGTAGGGGCTGGGGCCGTGGCCGGGGGTCGATGACGAGCATCTGTCTGATGTGTTGCTATGAAGGGGGGCGGGGGGGGGGGGGATGGCGGTCAGGGAGCGCCAAATCCAGTCTCGGGGAATTGCAGGAAATTGCAGGAAATTGCGGGTAATTGCGGGAAAATTGTGGGTAATTGCAGGGAAATTGTGGAAAATTGCGGAAGATCGCGGGAAAATTGCGGGAAAATTGCGGGAAAATTGCGGTGCCGTAATCAAACCTCCCGAAGCCTCGAGGAGCGGCACTTCTGCACAGGGGACACACAGGGCATCGACAAGCAAGCAGGGGGGACAAGCAGGAAGCAACTGCGGAAAAAATACGAAAGGGTGCGAAAAATTGCGAAGAATGCGGACTCGTGCGATGTGTGTGCCCTTACATTGCCATAACACAGCTTTCCACCCGCGGGGGATAAACCCCCAAACTGTCAGCTCCACTCCACCCGGATCCTTCTGCGGCGGCAATGGATTTGTAACCGCCGCCTCATGCCCCCCCAACCGTTTTCCCAACCGTCGCCAACCAGTTCACCAGTGTGTGCCATGCCCCCCCCCCCCCCTCATATTCAAGCGCAGGCCTGCGGGGGGCATGGGCAACGAAGGCAAGAGAAGGGGCCATGCAGCAATGTCAACTCAACAACTGGAGCCGACACATAGCCCGGGGCCTACAAAAGACCAGGGGGTACCTCTCTGCCCACAAGGTAGCGGCGGGCGGGTGCCCGGTATTAGGTCCCCCCCCCCCCCGTTCCAGTGCAGGCCCGTGCACCCCCCCCTCCCCCTGGCCTCTGCCAGTGCCGGGGGGCTGCCCTCTGCACAAGTCTCACGGCAGCTTCGTTGAGGCCGCTCTGCCGCACGACCCTCCGGTGCTCCGTGGCGTCTCTGCCCTCCATCGCCCTGCGGCCTTCCTCTCTCAGGACTACTACGTGACGGACAGCCCCGAGACGGCGGTGCACTTGGACGCCGCCGACGGGGTCATTGACGGCCGATGTTACGGCGCCCCCATCTACACCGTATGTCCCGGTTGGGGCAGAGCGGATGTCAGGGCGGTCCCGTGGGAGCCCTTAACCTTTATCTTCTGTCCCCGTTTCCTTTGGGACTGTCCCCCGCCCCCCCCACACCTCATGCACAGGGGGATGTACCACCAACTGCCATCAGTTCAGTGCCAGGTGCTGTCAGTTGACTGCCAACTGCCGAGGGGGACTCTTGTAGTTCAGTGGTGAAGGGCCGTGGGTTCGATTCCCGGTCTGGCCCTACTGAATGACAGGCGGGGGAGGTCCTGAGAAGGGTCCACCCCCACAACTGGAGCGGGTGGCTCAGTGGTTAGCCACCTCGGATTCAGGAATGTTTGCACCCGGCGATCTACCAACCCTCCTCCACTCCAGGAATACGTACGTCTGTCCCTCCCTGTAGCGTGCTACAGGGACAAAGGCCCCGGGGGGGGGGGGGGGGCGGCTGGGCCCGGTCCTTGTATGTGATCCCCCCCCCCCCCCCGGGTTTTGAGAGGTAGTGGGTTGGGGGGCATGGCGCCAACGGCGCCCAATTTTTTTTGTGCATGCTTCCCTTTCATCAAACCATCCATGCTTTGAGCGGGAGATTAGCAAGACGGGGCGCCATACAAATGTCGTTTGTTGTGACGTGAAGATCCTGCATTCGGAGCTCTTCCCCTGCTCAAGTGCAGTCCCAGTGCTTTCGCATACATCCCTCCATACCCCCAAACCCCCAGACACACATCCCCCCTGGAGGTATGCATGTGGTAGTAGTGGGTCGCGCACAGGCCCCCCCACCTTGGGAACCCCCCCCCCCCGGCTGAACCGCCAATACCCCCCCCCTCACACCCTCCAGCCCCCCCCCCCCGGCCGAGCTGCCAATACCCCCCCCCCCCCCCACCCACTCCCCCCCCCCAAGTTTTGACAGATAGCTGGGGGCTGGGTCGCATCAGGATCGGTTGTAGTCGCCCCCCCGGGGATGAAGGGGTCCGTTGCCCCGCTCATAACCGCCAACTGCCGTCGGTTGCACATCCACTGCCGTCGCTTGGCAGTCAGTTTAGAGACCACCAATGCCGGAGGCATTCTTTTCCCTGTTTCTGCTCGCCAGGGGCCCCCTTGGCAGAGAACGCAGGTGGCAATGGGCCAGGGGGGCTTGGTTTTGGGCCAGAGTTGGGGGTTGGGGCCTGGGGTTTGCTGCGGGGCCGTGGGATTGGCATTACGGTGCCGGCTGGGGCTGGGGGCCAAGCAAGTGCAGCCGCAGCATGCCGCAGCATGCCGCAGCATGCCGCAGCACATTTTTTTTGGAGCTGCACATGGGGGGTTTGAAGCATGCCGCAGCATGCCGCAGCATCCATTTTTTGGCGTTCATGTGCCTGTCTGCCTTGCTGTTTTCTTTGTCCGACGACCACGCTCTGCTTGCCATGTTGAGGGAACGTTCAGTTTGATGGGCCACATCCAGACAAAGGACCGTTTGCATATGGGCAACAACACTTTGCGCCATTTGGCTATGATGTATGTCAACAAACCCACTACAGACGATCCGGATGGTGAAAGTGATTAATTCGGCCCACCAGTGTTGTGCATGTCGTCTCTTGCATGTGAGTTCAATTTGCCACAGAAGCGTAGGTACCCACATGTGCAGGTAGAAGCATGCCGCAGCATGCCGCAGCATGCCGCAGCACAAGAAATTTTTCCGAGGGACCGCACTAGCTTGGCTGGGGCTGGGGCTGGGGCTGGGGCTGGGGCTGGGGCTGGAGCTGGGGCTGGGGCTGGGGCTGGGGCTGGGGCTGGGGGTGGGGCTAGGGCTAGGGCTAGGGCTGGGGCTGGGGCTGGGGGTGGGGCTGGGGGTGGGGGTGGGGCTGGGGCTGGGGCTGGGGCTGGGGCTGGGGGTGGGGCTGGGGCTGGGGCTGGGGCTGGAGTTGAGGCCGGGGTCGTCGCTGCTGCTGAAGCCTGCACAGGGGCTGTGGGACGGGGCGGATGTTGATGACGCCGTGTTTGGGGGTTGTGGCTGTGAGCCAGACGCGCCGTGGGTGCAGACCCCCCGCACCGTGTGCCTTCCACTCCCTCCTCTGCCCGCAGGAGAACAGCAGCGCGCCGGTGGTCTGCAGCAGCAGTATGTCCGCGTGTTCGTTGGCTCGTCCGCACGTTCCATTGCAGTGGAAAGCCCCCCCCCCCCTTTTTCGTCACGCAGCTCAGACCCGAGTCGTTAGGGGTGCCCAGTGATGTATTACAACGGCTGGACACCGCAGGAGGAGCCCCCCCCCCCCCCCCCCCCTCCCTCCCCTTCCAATGTTTGAGGCTGACAGCCAAAATTTTGCTTCGGCGCCTTTGGTGCCAAGAGGATTTACGCTTGAAAATTTCCGGCCCGCCTTTGGCGGGGACCATAGGGGGACCCTGGGAGGAGGGGGGGGGGCAGCCAAACCCCCTCCCCCCACCCCCCCTTCAGACCGCCCCCCTTCTAAGACATCCCTTGAGGGGGTTAAGGGGTTGACACTCAGGTGGGCCAGTGCCCCGGGCCGGGCCGTGGCTGAGGTTTGCAGTTGTCGTTCCTGCGTCCGCTTGTGCCGAGATGCAGGGGACCACCGCAATGGGGGTGGGGGACAGCCGGGCGGGTTGATGGGGGTGGGTGTTCCGGAACCCCCCGCTGCCGGTGGGGTGGCGTGCCGTACCCCGGGAGATGACGAGAGGATGCCGTGTGGGTGTGTGTGTGTGTGTGTGGGTGGGTGGGTGGGTGGGGGAGGGCTATGGAGGCTGGGGGGCTCATGTGTAGCACCCGAGGGCAGTGTTGTGGGTCCGGGTGGAAGGTCTGTCCCACTTGTGGATTTGGGGAGGGGGGGGGGGGGCGGGCTGTGGACTGGTTTGCCAGTGGGTGGCCGCGCCGGGCGATGAACGCGGGACCTGCTCCCGAAGGTCAGGCATTTTGTGTCCACTGCCTTGTCCTGGGCCCGACTGTTCCAAATCGATTCCCGGTCACAACGGACCCTTTTTCCGCCCCCCCCCCCCCCTCCCCCCCCGGAACGGAGGGTTCACGGTGGTTTGCCCCCCCCCAAACCCCAAACCCCACATGAAGTGCCCCCGCATGAAGTAGTGCCTGTGGCCGTACCCGGTGGCATCCACCGGCCGTCCCTCATGCCCCGATGGTCCGGGCACACCACACCACAAATGTAAAACGGTGGAACGGCCGTTTGGAGGACACGACGCTTTGCAATGGCCATTGCAAATGGCAGATTGCACAGCGCAAACGGGTTGTCTGCGGCGCCGAATGGCGGAAGATGCATCGGGAATCAACAG